>VCAZ01000088.1:2117500-2120000 GCA_005784505.1 Bagarius yarrelli
AAAATGTGAAAGTTTAGGGGGATAAATACTTTTCATGGTAATGTATGCCCACAACAAATGTTTCACACCTCAAGCGAATAAATTTATGGCTTTTTAAAATGTATTTAAATCCTTTGTTTTAACGTCTTAAGTCAATATACCATAATATACCATATATTTAAAAAAGTGGAACTAAAGTATGTGTAGTTATTTACTTTAACATATATATATATATATATATATATATATATATATATATATATATATATATATATATATATATATATATTATTTATTTATTTATTTTTTCAATGCATAGTTAAAGAATATATAAATATATATTTTAGAGTTGTGCTGACAATCATGTTTGTTTGGGTTTTTTTTAATTATTAATTAGTGCAATTTTATTTTCTATTTTAGAAAATTATTTGGGCCAGATGGTAAAGAATGCTGTTGTGACTGTACCGGCCTATTTTAATGATTCTCAGAGACAGGTAAGGACTGCAAAGAAGCTCAAAATATCTTGATAATTAAAAATATCATAGGAATATAAAACTTGCATAAAGAAATTGACATACTCTAAATGGTTTTGCTAATAATTTAATGCTTAGATCAAGATACAAATACTCTTGAAGGGGCAAGGCATGTTGCCTTCTGGATTATGAATTCAGACAGGATTCATTCTCTTACCTCATTCCGTGGATTTAATCGCCAATAGCAATGTTGGCTAGTACTATACATGCAACTCAGCACCAGGTCTATACCTGCAACTCAGTTATTATGGAAAATTTCTGTCTATCCCCCACCACCACATCTACTACTCCACACCTTTTTGCTCCCCTGCCTTTGACTGATAAAAATAAACAAGAGGTATCCAAATAAATTATTTTTAAGAAAGCATATCTGTGGTTCAGGTCTTTCTAGAATTTTACACCAACTAACTAGTGAAAGGCACTTATTTTTGTTTACCCACATTGAAAAGGATGCTCAGCCAATTCAGCAGATCCCTCTGCCATATGGTTTTTAGACTTTTACAGGTATCCAAAGTTACCCTAAGCATTGATTTGTAACACGGACACCATATAAACTTTACACAACCGTACACGTCCTGCAAACCATACATATCTTGAATGAATTGTCATCAAACTTAAATTTTTTTTTATTTTTTATTACCCCAGTGTTTCACCAATTGATTTGTGGAGCAAGGGTCATTTTTGACAATATTGGCTCTGCCCCCGAATAAGGTTTAATTTTTTAACATCAACATTTTTTAAAATTTTTATAAGGAATGGTTTTAAAATTTATCATTATTTTGGTTAAATTTAGTATTAGTTTATTACATTATCATTTAGCATTGTGTCCAACTAATGTATAATGCAATATTATACCAAGATCATCCTCAAGAATTATCTGCAGTTTAACGTGAAGGAAACTTCATGCATACCCCTCTGGCAGTCTTGGTACATGTTTCCTTTAAATATCGATTTTCTTGATTATACAAAAATGTCATTGTCTGGAGACTATTGACCCCAAACATATGTACAGAAACAGAATAACAAAAACATGCATAAAACATTTTTAAAAAGTTATAAATTGATTTCCATTTTAATGAATGAACTAAATATTTGACCTGTTTACAAAACAGGACTTGGTACTTGGTAATAAAACCCTTGTCAATCACAGAGTTTCTTGTAGTCAGCCATCAGGTTACGCACGTCTCAGAAGGCATTTTGTGTTTTGGGATATTTTCATGCTGGAATACCCATCCACAACCCATTTTCAGTGTCCTAAATTTTTCACAATTAATTACCACACAAACTGTATAATTGTGACAGCCCTGGTTATAGATTTTTGATAACTAGATTTTATCCTTCCTTTTGTCATGTAAATTACATTCATTTTTCTTTTGTTTAAATCTGTTGCTATTTGCTGCATGTAACTTTGATCAACCAGAGACATGCAAGTCATGTGTAAAGTATATATTAAGATATGTATATTAACATTTAATAAAATCTTTGTGTATTGTATAAAAAAGTAAGAATCAAGTCTTATCCCGTTATTATTTATTTATTATTGGAAAGGTAATTTTCCAATTTATAGACACGAATATTGTTGAGAGTTAGAAATATGGTTGTGTGCCATTATCATACTCACAGGCTTTGCTAAGCAGTGTCACCATACATAATTTTATGTTTAGTAAACTTGTATATTAGACTTGCACTAATGCATCAATGTCCCACATTGCCGGACAGGTTCTGACCTTTAATTGTCTTTTTGATTATCAACCAATAATTAGGAATCCCGGTTAAAACTCTGCCTTTAAACAACTTTTTTTTAATGAATGTTTATATATAATATTTAGTTAATCCTGTCATAGTCAAACCCATGGTTTGTCGACTGTTTTCAAAATTTGATTTTTCTGTTGCAATATTTTCATGCTTTGTGCCCTGCTTGTGATTGTTAAAATCTTATAAGATATGAAGTAACATTTGACCTGCTATTTTTTTGTGTATTTAACCAA
>VCAZ01000088.1:2127500-2161946 GCA_005784505.1 Bagarius yarrelli
TTGAATTACATAGATACAGTAGGTGGCCAACCAGAATAAGCTTTTTACCCCCACACACATACCATTGTGGCTCCTTAAAGTGCATTTACAGCTTTTGACTGCTGGGTGGCACTTTAAACACATACAGAAGTTATCATGCAAACTTATGAATGATCCTTGTGAGTAGAGCAGTCTGCTTTGCCTTTAAAGGACTAGATTTGAGGGTTTGTCAGCAGATAGTAATCGTAAAACTGTAGTTAAAATGATTCATATTTTCTTTTATATTTTTTTGGTGTTCTACCTGCAATGCAATTTTTCACAATTCCAAAAACATGCCCATAATTTATATAAACTGCCAGTTGATGGAAAAATAAAACCATATTTTAAAGTCGTCCATTAAAACCTTTAAGTCAAAAAAGAACAACAAACTTTACCAAATAAAGGGTTTTATACTTCAGCTACACCTTTTTACCCCAGGCCTGACTCCAAGGCAGGTTCCCACTATAGCTAATCCAAATGATGTAATGGTCCTTGATTTTTCTATTCATATCTTAATTTTAACCCGTCACACATGACTGATTTTTTTTATGGGTTAACGTAGGGCTGTATGTTACCTTTATTTGCAAATTGCGGCTAGTTCAGTTGTAGCACAAGTATAAAACGTCTGTTTAAAAAACGGTCATGTCTGAAAAGAAACACAAGTGATAAAGTACGTTACTTAAACAGGCATCGATGCTCCATACAGAGCACACAGAAAAATACAAACTATCACAAAAATTCTTATGACAATTTTCTTTATTTGCTAAAAATGGAAAAGTGCAGAAACAGTTTCCCAAATTTAAAAATGTAGCATTACACAATAAAATGTAGATTAGTGGGCAGCAAATAGCTGTATTTTTGGTTATTTTCATCCCTGCATAAAAAACTTATTTTTTGAAGTTTTATTTGTTTATTGGAACATAGTAAATTTTAGGTAAGCCAGATAGTAGTGAGACTTTACCCTGTAAGCGTAGCTCTGCTAATGAGATTTTCCGTCACAATTTAAAAAATTTGTTGCAAGGTGATATACATATGGTTACTGCGTATAAATAAAAAGGAACAGAAGTTTGTTGTACAGTCAAACCTGAAATTGTTCATACCCCTGTCAAATTCTGACTTAGTTACTTTTATTCAACCAGCAAGTTTTTTTAAAAATAATATTTCTCAGCTTTTATTTACATTTGAACAAAAATTGGCATGTCCAAAATTATTCATACCCTTTGCAAACTATCACAGTCTATGGGAAAATCGTTCTAAACCATTCTATACCATTCCAAATAGTCCCATGCTGTTCTAAAGCATCCAAATTACCCTGATTCATTGGGAACAGCTGTTTAAATCAACTCAACCAGGTGAAAAAATAGAATCTCTGTGGTGTTGGTTTGAGAACAGTCATGGCTAAGACAAAGGAGCTCACTGAGGACCTGCGTCTGCCCATTGTGGCTGCTCACAAGTCAGGAAAGGGGCTATAAGACCATATCTAATTGTTTTGAAGTTCCAGTGGCTACAGTGCAAAGTATTATTGAAAAATACAAGATGTTCCGCACTGTGAAAAGAGGACGTGGTCGAAAGCCAAAAGTGACTCCTGTGCTGGCCAGGAGGATAGTGTGAGAGGTAAAAACCAATCCAAGGATCACCACCAAGGCCATCCTGATGAATCTGGGCTCTGCTGGTGGCAACATCTCAAGGCAGACAGTCCAACGGACACTGCACACCGCTGGGTTCCACGGACGCAGACCAAGGAGGACACCGCTTCAACAGATAAGGCACACAAAAGCCTGCTTGGCCTTTGCAAATGCTCATCTGGACAAAGAAGAGGACTTTGTGTTCTTCTGTTTTATGGTCAGATGAGACAGAAATTGAATTGTTTGGCCACAATGATGTAGCCTTCATTTGGTGTAAAAAAGAGAAGCCTCCAACCCTAAAAACAACCATCCCCACTGTCAAACATGGTGGTGGGAACCTAACGTTTTGGGTGTTTTTTCAGCCGGTGGACCAGGAAACCTAATCACAGTAAATGGCACCATGAAAAAGGAGCAATACATCAAAATTCTCAACAACAACTTCAGGCAGCCTGCAGAGAAAACTTGGCCTTGGGCACCAGTGGACATTTCAGCATGACAACGACCCAAAACACACAGCAAAAGTGGTGAAGAAATGGTTAGCAGACAAAAACATTAACGTTTTGCAGTAGCCCAGCCAGATTCCTGACTTAAATCCAATTGAGAATCTGTGGAGGTGGCTAAAGATCAGAGTGATGGCAAGGAGACCCTCCAACCAAAAAAAAGAGCTGGAGCTCATCGCTAAAGATGATTGGGCAAAAATATCAGTGGAGACATGCAAAAAGCTGGTCAACAATTATAGGAAGCGTTTGATTGCTGTAATAGCCAATAAAGGCTTTTCTATTGATTATAGAGAAGGGTAGGAATAATTTTGGACATGCCACTTTTTGTTCAAATGTAAATAAAAGCTAAAATATTTTTTCCACAATGGGAGAAGCTTTTGGGAGAAGCCTGTGTCATTTCCGTTCAAAAAAAAAACTGGTTGAATAGAAGTAACTTTAAGTCAGAATTTGCCAGGGGTATGAATAATTTCACGCTTTGACTGTATATATAGTGACACTATTAATAAAATTAGCGTTCTGCCAAACATTACAATTACCATTATTAACCTAAACCTTTAAGGCATTGTGTGTTGTGTTAATTTTTAACAGTAAATAAACTATCTAGCGTAGCGTAAGGAATTGTGAAAAATTAGGAAAATGCAGCCTGAACACAGGTTTTAGCCACGCAATAGAGTACAACTATCAAGTAAAGCGGCAGTGTGCTCTCTCTCTCTCTCTCTCTCTCTCTCTCTCTCTCTCTCTCTCTCTCTCTCTCTCTCTCTCTCTCTCTCTCTCTCTCTCTCTCTCTCTCTCTCTCTCCTCTCTCTCTCGCTCTCTCTCTCTCTCTCTCTCTCTCTCTCTGACACCAGCACAATGAAAGCACTTACACTATTAACGGCTGTTGGTTTTACAAGCTGAATTGTACAGTGTCACAATGATAAATTTATTTATTGAATAGGCGGGGTTTTTTTTTGTTTTTTTTTAACACTGTGTGTAACAGTTCAATGTTAGTCAATGGTTTGACAGTATGTATTTAGGCTGCTGTTAAATTCTTTAGCCATTTACAATTTGAAACGTTATTTAAAAGAAATACCAAAATGTTTTGGTGACATTTCAATAAATTAAACATCCAAAATTATTAATAATTTGTTGTTTACATGGTATAATGAGTAGTAGCAAAATGGTTTTTTTTACGACTGACTCCAGAAATAAGAATAAAAGAATAAAGATAAGTAAAACAAGAATAAATAAAAAGAATAAGATGTGTGAAAGGTGGGGCTGTGGGGTAGTGCAAGTTTTGAAATGTATGTATGAAGTTTGAAATGTATTTTACCAAAATCAGTATTAAAAAAATTGTCTAAGATTCAACGTTCAGCTTATTTTATTACTATGCTTTGCTTTAGCTTAGCGCCAACCAACTTTTTTTTTTTTTTTTTTTTTTTTTTTTTTGGTAGTCTGGGTGGACCTAACCAAAGACAACATGGCGTTGCAGAGATTAAGAGAGGCAGCTGAGAAGGCCAAATGTGAACTTTCATCCTCTCTACAGGTTGATTTCTGTTTTTTGTTGTCGTTTACATCTTATAAATGTAAAGGGGATTTCATGTAAAGAATGGTGTTTTTTGTTTTTTTTGCACAAAAACAGTAGCCAGATTGTGTAAAAAAAAGTACTAACCAATAAAGTAAATACATTCTGCTGAAACCCGATTGACCGACAGATAATGGTTATGTCTTTGTGGTACAATTTGATCATTGTCAAAAATCCACATCCACAATTGTAGCACATAATTTTCTAGCTTAAGTTGTGGTTAATCAAATGACATTAATTTTGTAAAGCCTGGTTTACAAATTAAGTCTTGGGGGGGTGTTGTCACACGGTACCCAGGGGATATCCATGTCCCACGTAGGAATCAGTTATCATAATCTCAGACTGTATGACAGTCAAAAAATCAAAAACGGACAAAGACAAATCCAAGGGGGGTGTCATTAATCCTAAGCAGTTCGGTAACATTTTCAAAGGGGCGCAAACAATTTAGCACCCCTATAAGTGATTGTTGGCTGTTGTATCAAAGTGGAAAGGTTTGCCGCTAATGGACACAGATACATTAAGCACTGAACCATTGAGGGGTTGAACTCATAGACCGTAGAGAATAAAGAAATAATCAGGCTGGAAACAGCAGACAAAAGATAGGGAGGACCTTGATTGAAAAGGTGGCAAATTGGTTATTGAGAGTTCACAGGGACAGATCTAGATAGACTGTGAGGAGAAAAAGAAGAAAGGGTAAAAGGCAAGGGGGGAAAAAGAAAAGAAAGGCCAGACCTAATTTGGAGAAAATCGTAAAATGTGTTGGCAGTTATTAATATTGCATGTTTGCAATTCAGTAAGATTATGGGTAGGATTTTGTGTATGCTATTTCAATATGCTACTTTAAATGCAATGTTTGTGTTTTTCTGGAATTTGTATTTAAAATAATAAATCCAAAATATTGCACCTTAAGTTAAAAACATAGATCAGTTGTATTGTCTTTGAGTTTCTAAAAAAAATACAACCTTCTTTTGCCATACAGACAGACATCAACCTGCCTTATCTAACGATGGACAGCTCTGGTCCCAAACACTTGAACATGAAGCTTACCCGTGCTCAGTTGGAAGGTATTGTGGGAGATCTAATTAGAAGAACTGTGGCACCATGTCAGAAGGCAATGCAAGATGCTGATGTGTCTAAAAGTGATATTGGAGAAGTCCTGCTGGTTGGTGGAATGACTCGTATGCCGAAGGTGACTGTGTAGAAAGCTTTCAGCAGATGGTGTAAAATTAAGCATAGAATTTAGAGAGTAGCACCATACAGTTCTGTGTGAACAGTTTTCCATGTTTGTATTAATAATATAGCAATTTTTAAACCCTGCCTCTTATTTATGTAAGGAACATGTATTTTGTTGTGCTGGTTTTGGCACAATGTACATACAGCAAAACAATCTGTTGTCTCATTAAGTGTTATTGCTTTGTTAAAAAGTAAAAAAAAATTAAAATATTTGAAAAACTCAAAAAAAATCCTAATCTGTATTATTGTAATTGTTTGTTAAATGCCAGAAATGTAATTGTAATGTTTAATGTTACCATTATTGAATCTTGAAAACTTGTAGCTAATAACTATCCAGTGTTTTCTATTTATAGGTTCAGCAAACCGTGCAGGATTTGTTTGGTAGGGCCCCTAGTAAATCTGTTAACCCAGATGAAGCTGTGGCTATTGGGGCAGCCATCCAAGGGGGTGTATTGGCTGGGGATGTGACAGATGTGCTCCTGCTGGATGTCACACCACTGTCTTTGGGAATTGAGACTCTAGGAGGTGTCTTTACCAAGCTTATAAACCGAAATACAACAATTCCAACCAAAAAAAGCCAGGTAATTTTCAAGATATGATAATTTTAGCCAATGATTTAATAACCTTTATATATTGTATACTATTAAAATTAATTGCAGAAGTAACTGTGGAAAATATTTGATTCAATTTTATAAGCAATTTGTATATAAATCTATTGCTTTAGACACCATACTTCAGTTTGTAATGTGTTCTATATAATAAAATATTTATAATAGAAAATGTTATATAGGGGAACCTTATCTTAGGCAGCACTTCATAAGCACTGTGGTAAACACCTTAGCCGAAGTGTGATATTCCCCTATATTCCCCCTATATTATTGCTGTTATCAATACTACAAAAAATATTAAATGGCAAAATTGTTCTTAGTTGCAATTATTTCCAGGTCCTATTTTTTATTTCTAGGGGTTTAGCTGATTTTAAACAGCAGAGTCCATGAATTTTTACCTTGATGGATCTTTGCAAATGTAGGCTTTAAATATTCAGAGAATTAACAAACTATTTGGAAGGGTTTTTAAATATATCCAGACAAATAGCTTTTAAAACAATATCAAGCTTCAAGATCAAGATCTTTCTTGAATTTTTGCAGGTGTTTTCCACTGCTGCTGATGGGCAAACCCAAGTCGAAATTAAAGTTTGCCAAGGTGAACGTGAAATGGCAGTGGATAATAAGCTTCTTGGACAATTCACACTGGTAAGTGAACAGAAAATTAGTATTTCCTTCCATTTTATTAGTTCTTATGTAGTATATATCAGTAAACAATTTGCAGTAAACTGAACACTGACGGCAGTGTACTTATTTTGTTGATATGGTAATTTAAGACATGATCTGTGGTCGTTAATAGGTTGGCATCCCTCCTGCTCCACGTGGTGTCCCACAGATTGAGGTTACTTTTGATATTGACGCTAATGGAATTGTGCATGTTTCTGCTAAAGACAAGGGCACTGGGCGAGAACAACAAAGTAAGAATAGAGGTTTGCCTTAAATGGTGTATTAGTATTTTTGTAGAGCATTTTCATTTGTTTTTATTTTTTTCAGTTGTCATCCAGTCTTCTGGTGGTCTCAGTAAAGATGACATTGAGAACATGATTAAAAATGCTGAAAAGTATGGAGAGGAAGACAGAAAAAGAAAGGTACTTCAATCTCTCTTACATGTGGATTAAGATTAAAAGATGAATTTTAGTTTTCTTAATATTCACACATCACTTGGAACATGGCACATATAACGTAGTCATTGGATGGACATTTTTCCATCCAATAAAAGTTGATGTGTTTCTTTAGGGTTGTAATAAAAAGTCTATAATAAACTTTAATTAAAATTCTCATTGGTGGTGTAAAACACTCCTTTTCCCCTTGTTAAAATCAGTTCTCTTTCCATTTCAGTGCGTGTTTACTTAATGACTAATGAGTTCTGTAACTCCACTCCTCTGTTCTGTGGGGCATTTTGACACAAAAGTGGGGCGTTCTTACCACCAGCTACACTGTGTGTGATTTTCCAAGCATGGCAACAACAGTCGAGGAGACTGAGCAGTGCAACACTAAATATGTTTTTTTTTTTTTTAATATTTAAAAACATTAATGTGTACAAGTGGACTAATCCTATAACAGGTATTCCACAATACTATGCTTTACATGGTTAAGATCTTTGGAATTTGAGACATACATGACCACCCAGATCCTGTCTCAATCTTGTCTGAGTTTAACGCAGCATTCTTTTTTTTTCAGCTTTTATCAGTTGCAGCTAAATTAATAAATGGTTTAAATAATCTTACAGGACACACCTGGGCAGTGATTGTTTGAATTGCTGGTTGGTTTTAAACTTCACACAAACACAATTTTAGTTAATTATTGCTTCTTTTAGGATCGTGTTGAGGCTGTTAATATGGCTGAAGGTGTTGTTCATGACACAGAGTCCAAGATGGAGGAGTTTAAGGACCAGCTACCCATTGAGGAGGTAAAACACAGTTATTTGCCATGTTGCCACAATTTATTTTGCACAATGTACAATAACTACTGTAAATTTCTGTGGTTTTGCCCAGTGTAAGAAGCTTCAGGATGAAATTACAAGAGTGAGAGAGCTACTTTCAAGAAAGGACCTTGAGACTGGTGAAAACATCAGACAGGCTGCCACTGGTTTACAGCAAGCCTCTCTAAAGCTGTTCGAGATGGCTTATAAAAAGGTCATCATTTATTTATTTTTTTAACACGCGCTATTTCCGTTCACAATACAAGTGTACAATTCAGTGAATGATTCTGAAAACAAATAACGAAATACCACCAAGGATGTATAAGAATGTAGGATGTAGAGAGAATAATTTTTAGCCAGTGTACTTAAGAATCCTTGCCTTGTCACATATTAAAAAAACAGCTCATCCTTGGTCAGATACTTGCAAATCCACAGTCAGTTGGAGAGTCACTTTTCCTTCTGATTTGCAGGCAAAAGAAGGATGGACATCATATCACAGACAATTGAAAACTGCATTCCTAACCTGCTAAAAGTTGCACAAAGTTTTTTGTGAATTTTGAATATTTTTCAATTACTTATAAGATGATAGTTGTAAGCTTGTGTTATTACATCGCAGTGTAAACAGCGCAAACTAAATGTTAACTGCAAACATGCGGTTGGAAGTTCTGCAAATGAATACACTGTTTTGGATGTATTTGTTTATTTATATGTAGTGTTAGAATAATTCATAATAAATACTTCTCTCGTAACAACATGCAAATCAACGGGACAACCATACAGACACTTAACCTTGTATTTTAAAAAAATAAACCGTCCAAAAAATCGCTTTGGTCTGCTCTTTCAGCGAGCGAACCACGTCGTCTTTGTTAATTCAAACTTAGCTGAAATTTGGCAATGTGGGGTTTTTTTTTTTTTTTACTGTGTCATAAAAATGGTGCTGCAGTGAAATGCCATTTAAAGAATATGAAAATACTTTTTTTTTTTTTATAAATACCTTTTTTGTGTTAAAGCTATTATTTATCCTAGTTTGCAATAATACAAAAAAGTTTTTAACATGGGTGTGTTTAACTTTGTTAAAATTTCATTTTTCCTAGATGGCATCAGAAAAAGAAAACAGTAATGGCAGTTCTAGCGGAATGGAGACAGGAGAGAAAAAAGAGGGACAACAGTAGAACACTTAATGTGGCCTGTTAAATACTTAGGAATGTAAAGCGTCTTGAAGGAGACGGAAGGAAACATCATAGTCATTATTATAACATACTTTTTTACCACGCTAGTCAATTTATTGTATGAACTCTAAATACTGTTGTTAATTTAATGTCTTTTTCAAGTTAAAGTGATTAGTCATTGACTTTTTTTTTTTCTGCTACTTGTGTTTTTGCTTTTGTGACATTTGTACTCAAATTGTAAATGTAATCTGCACCCCCCCTCCCTTCCCTTCCTCCCCTTCCCTACCCTCCCTTCCTCCCTCCACCTTCACTCACAATAAAGCAAAAGAACACTGTTTTAGGTCTCTTATGTGACTAAGCTTTTGAATTAGTGGGTATGTTCCGAACTCTTTTAAATTTAGCAGTTATTGAATGTTAAATTAAGAAACCTGAACTCGACCCCAGTGAGCTGTTGAACTACAGGCCAATATTAAACTCCAAAATCCTAGAAAAAGTAGTAACGCAGCAGTTATGTTTATATTTACACAGGAATAAAATTCATTAAGTAGCAAATGACCTCTTGCTGGCATCCAATCAGGGATGTCTCGTTGCTTATATTACTCGACCTTAGTGCGGCTTTGAATTCAATTCAATTTTATTTGTATAGCGCTTTTTACAATGGTATTTGTCACAAAGCAGATTTACACAATCAAAGAAATTATAAGATAATGAAAGAGAAATCAGTCCCTGTAACGCAATAAAACTGTTTTAGACGGATTAAACTCTTTTATTCAACTTCTCGACAGATCGTTAGCCACCAACAACCAAATGCGCACACACAAACTGGAAAAAACGCCCCCTCCACCTCCTTACTTCCTCTCCGTAAACTAGCACAGACATACATTCAGAACACCAGCAAATACCATAAAAATATTACAAGTGTACAGATAGGAAGAAAACAAAACTATAACAAACTTAAAAAAAAAAGAAAAAAAAAACATGGCGTTTGTTATAGTATTTAACATATGCTCTAGGAGTTCTTAAATTAATACTACACAACATTAACATAACCTATAAAACAGTATTACAAAGAATTCCCTTTACCATGACTCAACCCTTTTAATAGAGCTTCCACCGTCCTTCACTAAGTGCCTTAATTAATTGCAATACTGGTGCCCCTTTTTTGGTGAGACAGTCCTCTTGTATTATACCATAGCACTCTTCAACCCTTTTTCACTTGGAGAAGCTCTTTGATGCTGTTTTCCGACGAGCCTTTTCCGTCACTGACTCTGTGGACTTCAATGCTCAACAAGAGAATGATGTCGTGAAACAGATATTGTAAATTGTCCAGTATCGTAGTCAGTTCAGAGAACAGTGTGGTCAAATATGGCTTGTCATTCCATCCGCCATGCAATGTTTCACAGAAGAGTGCTACGCACAATTCTCTTGATCTTTTTGACTGCCAGGAAAGGGGGGAAAACTTCCCATTTTTCCTCTCACAAAGAGGAGAGTCTTGTTCCCCGCACAGAAGGATCCAAATGTATGGCTGTATATCTTAATGTATTTCCTGATGTACTCTTTTTATGTCCACAGTTTCAAAGTTTATACCCACATAAAGAAGCTGTCACATTCCTCACACCAACTTGAACATGATTTTAGATGGGATTATTGTGTAGAGAAGCTTGTGAATCACACATGCATGCAGTACACGTCCACATTATAGTCTGATCCAACCATATAAAGCAGATCTACTTGGGACATGTTCCCCCGACCTCAAACAATTCCTTCACCCTTACCAGTAAGTGAAGCTTAGCGAGACCAACACACACTTTTAGCTTCATAGTTTTCCCTTGTTGGCCTAGGGGAGGTTGACATAAGTCACGGACGTTCATTCCTCAAAAATGCAGATTTTATCCATGGAGTTTAGAGTCACTGTTTTGACAAATCACTGCCACAGAAGTCGAAGGGACTATGATGGCCATGTGGTGATCCTTTTGAGTTCTGACACTCTAGTTCTCAAACCTTTAGCACAAGACGAGCTTTAGGTACAACCATTGAGGGTCTTTGTACGTACAACCACCTATGAAATGTACTTTTGTCCCTCATCCTTCACTTCCTCATAACATGGTTATCTGTCCGCTCTTTATCTTTCCTGCTTGCAAAAATGTTACATCTTGTTATATACACATGTCACATCATCATTGGAGTCAGCAAAGTAACAGTGGATTCAATCTTCAGATCTCCATTCGACATCAGTGACTCCGACTGCCTGCCCATCAGTGGGCTCCATGTCTTTGTTTACCAGCCTCTATATTTACCTGTCGCTTTTCTAAGAATTAGCTTTGTGTAAATACCATTCTTATCAGTGTTTTAAATTGTCCTTTGTAGTGGTAACATTTTCCAGTTATGCCACTAATCTCTGTTGTCTTTGTTGCTGTCCTGCTTCAGTCTGACCCTGTGTCCGCAGTCCCTGTTTCTTGTGTTACGTTGCGTTACTTTCAGCCAACTCCTGTCCCTTATGTCTGGTCATTTTTATATCAGTCCTTGTGACAGTTGATTTCGCTATCTGATTTACTTTTCTCATCTATCGATGACCTAATGCAAGTCCCTCATGTCTCACAAAGACCACGCACATCCTGACGATGACGGTTCTGGTCTTTCCATCTGGACATCCTTTTGAGTATACTTATACTTCTCAATTTTTCATCGGTTGACGTAGGTCTTCCGATGCTCTGCGGCTCCTTTCTGAGCCTTGCTTCTGAATGCTTTCTGAAGCATAAAGGCAAGAGTGTCTCGCTCCACTGACTTTGTTGTACCCTCTAAAGCGGAAGTTTATCAATCAGCACAGATGTAAGTTGGGATCTGTCCAACCATTGATGGGACTGCCGTGTACACTTTTGCATAGTATTTTTTGCCATAAGAGCCCAGTCATTGCAGTGTGCCATCACACATATTGTTTTCACTTCATTATGATTTCGTAAGCGCTTGTGTGTCGTTCCAGAAGTCCATTGATCCACGGGCTATACGCGCTGTGTTGTATTTCTATTTGAGTTTCTGCATTCTTTACCCATCATTATTAATTCCCCCCCATTGTCACTGAACAGCTTCTGGGGTGGGCCATGTACGCTATCCAGTCGATAAAAGCTTACTATTTCAGAAGCTCTCTGTGGGCAGAATGCTGCCTGCACTAACCTACGAATGATCAATGATGTGGATACAACACCTGGTTCAGTTCATGCAAATCTTACAGCCACAGTTCATGTACTGAGATCATGGTAGTCCAACAGCAGGCTTGGTTTAGTTTTACTATATTTTTTGCATACGCCACACTAACTAACAATTTTTGCAAAATAATGTGCATTCTTGTCTTTTTTCCGAGCTTTTGAGAATCGCTGCAGTTTATCAGCAGAGGCAGACCAAATGTTTGAGCTTTACAGAATATTAGCCTTTTCTTTTGAGCTCTTGTCTGAGATTACTAGATTCATCCCATCATTGTCCTTTTGATGACATTTTCAGCAGTTGTTAAGATATGTCATAGAGTAGTCTTTAAGGCTTCTTCATGTCCATTTTTATGTTAAACAGTATGACCAGAGTCGACAGGGTTTATTGATCCGCTCTGTCATTTTCAAAAAAGTCTAATATGTTCCGCTTTTTAAGGGAAACTTTACTTAAAAGCAATGGAATGTAGCTGGGACATTTGTCTCAATCTTACACTTGATCTGTCCAATTTTGCAGGAATTCTCAACTTTCTGGGATAGACCATATCATCCCCAAAATCTAAACGGTCTTCTGACTTTTCAATCGTTGTCTCCTTTTGACCTAGTTCGGATATACTTATTAAGCACTCTTGTCCACAAATTCGATGCATGCAGTGCTAATTATGAGATCCAAACTCAGCATAGGATTTCGCCAGAGTATATCTTCTGTTACAAGAGTAATGTTGCACTCCTCACTCAAATTGTTTGCATCTCATTGTTGATCGTCCGGGGATTTGTGCCGGTAATGGTGCCCTCTGTTGTTCATTCTGGGGCCAGCTTGCCTCTCGTCGCCTCTGTTCGTTATATAGGCGTTTCCTGGTTATTCCCATCATTGAAGCAGACATTTCCTTAAAATTCTCTTAGATGCCGATCATTGAGGAAAAAGTCAGATCTGCACATGGTTAACGCTAATGTGTCCTTACATCCACATTCAGTGGCTCACTTAAAAGCAATCTGCGGTCGAAGTTGTTAGCTTCATAGTCCGTCCTTTCTCCTTAAGAAACAGACTATCAAGTTTGCTATAAATTCTCATGCAGGTCCTTGTTTAATCGTCTACCATCGGTGTTTTTCCAACGCTAAGCACGGCAAGTGTGTTTACTTTTTCAAGCACCGTGACCTAGTCCAAATTCGACTTCGTTTAAGGCTTCCCTCGTCAAAGTGGTGGAACCTGTATGCTACCCATCCTCTGCTACATGTACTCAATAAAACAACTTTTAACGAAACTCTTTATTCACTTCTCGACAGAACCTTAGCCACAACACCAATGCGCACAACACGGAAAAACGCCCCTCCCACCTCTACTTCTCTCCGTAAAACTATACACAGACTACATTCAGAACCATGCAATACCATAAATATACAGTGTACAGATAGAAGAATAAACATCTATAACAAACTTAACAGTCCTGATGAGCAAGCAGGGGTGATGTGGCAAGGAAAACTCCCTGAGTGAAATAGGAGGAAACTTGAGAGGAAACAGACTCAACAGAAACCCATCCTCATTTGGGTAAAAACAGGTACAGGAATTAGTGGTACATTGTGTGTGGTGTGTGTGGTGTGTGTGTGTGTGTGTGTGTGAGAAACTTAGATTTAAGTCTAAGAATGGGTGGAACGTCTTAGGCAGAGGGGATGCCTTGCCACCCGTGATGTATCATCACTGGAGCAGGTCACAGGGAAGGGTTGACATGTCGGGTGGAGATGGGGTCTGGATCATGGCAGCGCGTTGTAGCATGTAGCTCACAGTGAGAGGAGTGGGGGATGAGACAGAAAGAAGGAAACGTTAATGACATTGTAAGACGGTGTACGAGTGACAAAGTGATAATGGACGAGTGCAAGGAGACCAGCAAGACCTGACTAGGACAGATAACTAAGGAGAACCAGCTGAACAGACATGAACTCCCTGATATGTTAAGCCACCAGCCGCTCTCATCATCAACACCGTGCTCATAGATGGGGAACAGCATCTAACCTAGCAGATCGCCATAATACAAACATCTCGAGCCCCCAGATCTCTCCTTTATCTAAGGTGGTCAATACAAATGCTTAATTAAATAAATAGTTTTTGCCTGGACTCAAACACTATACACATTCATAGGAGGCTATTCATAGCTTTGGCTCTGTACAAAAGCTCTGCCCCCTGCGTAGTTTTTATGATCGCGGTACTGACGGCAGCCTGCATCCTTGATCAAGTAGACGTGTGGAAAGCGAAGCCGTGAATGAGCTTTGGACCATGGATTATATTCTCACAGATAGAAAATTCTAGGATGTGAAAAATACTTAAAAAATGTGCAGGAGATAGCGAGTCTGATAATGACTAATAAATAGCTAATTAAATATACAATTAGGAGCACTAAAGAAGAAAAACAGTGAGCTAAATATGTGTAGGAGAGGAAAAGGGAAGAACAGAGGTGTCTATCAAAAGTTTACCATAATATACTAATCATAGACTGTGGTGTGACAATAAAGTAGTCTATTGTAATCAAATCGAAAAAAACCCGACACAGTGGTAAGAGTGAACAGTTATTGGAAAGCCCATACACTAATAGTGCATAAATCAACCTCGTCGGATGGCGTATAGGAGGAGAAGGGAATCAGACTGGATGATGATCGTCCTTGGGGAGACTGGTGGTGGTTGAGGCCCACGACCCGTTGACCGGATGAGGGCACACTGTTAGTGAGATCCAGAGGATCCACAGCGTTTGGGTTCAATCCCAGGTTCGAGAGGAAAATTACACGCACAGCAAGTTTCGTGGGTATGCTGGAAAGAGACGACCAGGGGGGGGGACTCCCCACTAGACAGGCTATCTGAACGCCACATTCGTCTGATGTCTCTCTACGTTCAGTAGTTAAGCGGCTAGAGCTAAGAGAACATTTCATGCAGTTGGGATGCCGCGGCTTCTCATGATTCTGATCTTTACACCTCATAGAAAAATAGCGAGGGTTAGTAGCGTCAATGTACCCCCCGAATTATAAGAATAAACTAAATAGGTGATTTTTGTTTGAACATGAGCACTAAAAATACATACATATATAACACTCACAAAAAAGAGGAGTAAGTAAAATAGTAAAAACTTACGCATTGCTGTGTAGAAAATATTGCAGAGTCCACAAATTGAAACAAGGCCTCGATTTGTGTACGTGTGCAGGAGGTGACAGTTATATAAGACTGTTGTTGTTTTTTCAAACAAGAGGTCGATTCGTTTTAGGTAAATCATTTTAAAGGATGGTATCTTACAAAAAAATTGTAAGGTAATCATTTTTAGGGATGCTATCTTACAAAGATATTTTTAATGGTGAATCATTTTTAATGAGGAGACGGCACCTTCAAAGGCAGTGTAACTCTGGGATAAGGGGAAAAAAGATAACTTACATTTACACTCAAAAAGTTTGAAAAATAATGGGAATTTGTTATAAAAACAAAGGGGGCTGAAATCGGCAGGTATAAAGGGCAGGATGCAGTAACTTTTTGCATAGCTTGTTTGTGCTCGTCCCGAGATCTTTGCTGTGCCTTTATTGCTGAACAGACTGCCTTCAGTGGATCCTTTGAATGCTTGATGACTGCAATAAATTGGAGTTTTTGATCTCTCACCTTGGATCAAGAATCTTTATTTGTTTAAAAAAGTTTATTATTTTCTTTGACAGTTTGAGTTAAAACATATAGGTAATTGACTCAACATGAGGCCCCCCTGCGAATGTGTCTGCTCAGAGACGGGCTCTGAGTTCTGACAAGGAATTAAGGGAACGGCCCTCGCGTGGCTCAGGTCCTATTTAACCGATCAATATTAGTTTGTAGATTTAAACAGGGATTATTCTGTGCTCTCGTGAAGTATAGTGTTCCACGGGGCTCAGTTTTAGGCCCACTTTTCTCTCTTTACATGCTTCCTCTGGGAAACGTAATTTGTAAGCATGTATCGTTTACACTGTTCGTGATGACACACGTTATCTGTCTCCTCTAGGCCTCATGCGAAAGGCCCGTTTAAGCCAAGTTGAGTATGTTGAGCATAAGAGCTCGGATGTTAAGCAATTTTCCTGATCACACCTTAACCCTAGACAGTCTTTCTGTTTTACTAAGTGCAACAGTAAAAGATCAGGGTGTGATTATAGACTCCAGTCTCTAGTTTGAAGCCCGTGTCGATAATATTACCAAGATAGCATTCTATCATCTCAGAAATATTGCTAAGATAAATATATTGTCAATTAATGACTGAGAGTCCGGCGACATGTCGTGGTTACCATCTCCGGTGTGTGCTATGATGCCATGCCCATCTCAGGACCCGGTCGTGAAACCAGTGCTGCAGTGTTCTTGTGCATCAGGCCCAGCGGAACATATGCCCCAGGAGCCTCTGGAATTGCTTCAGGGCGACCGCAGAGCTGCGTTTGAGGACGCTCCTGAGAGAGCCGAGCCCTCATCACGCCCGAATCCAAATGGATACCGAGAAAAGAGATACTCTGCACGGGGGAGAGTTTGCTCTTCTCCCAGCTCTTCTCTCTGCGCAACTACAGCCTCTCTTGAGTGAGCTAGGATTAGCCAGTCGTCAAGATAATTGGGGATGCGTATGCTTGTTTCCCGGAGGGGGGCTAAGGCAGCCTCCGCGAGCTTTGTGAAGACATGCGGAGAGAGGGACAGCCTGAAGGAGAGGACCTTGTACTGGTATGCACGACCTTCGAAGGCAAACTGCAGAAAGGGTCTGTGTCTTGGAAAGATTGAGACATGGAATTATGCGTCCCTGAGGTCTACACACGTTAAAATGTGCTTGAGGGTTAGCATCTTCAACGGGAACTTGAAGAGGGACTGAAGTAACCAGAATGTCTCTGAACATGGGCGGGCGCTTGACGAACTGAATCGTGTAGCCAAGCCGAATGGTTCTGAGAAGCCACTGTGAGGCACTGGAGAGACTCACCAAGCCCAGGTACTCACCAATAGCTCCGCAAGACACACCAAGGTACCCGGTGGATCGTCTGTGGTGTTGGGGAAATGCTGCGGTAGGAAGACACCATATAACTGCATTTACTGTTTTTTACACAATAAATAACGTTTACTAACCTTACTATCAAAAATTTTAAGTTAAGTATTGAATAGTTAAATAATTTTAATTAAGTGTGGGATGATAAAGCATTTCTGTTTCATGTGATTTGGGTAAGAATCTTCTGTGAGGGATTTTTTGGGAGTACTGTGGTCTTTGTCGTTAATTTTATGCTGGTTATATTTTTGTATTAATTAAGTGGTTTGAGTTAGAAAAGAAACTATTAAAAGCCCATGTTACTTTGTCCAGTTGAGAATTTTTTGAACATTACATTTACAGATTAGCACGCGCTTTTTCCAGAGCGACGTACAAAAGTGCTTTGAGTCACATTAAAACGCTAATAGTCACAATGGTGGACATTAAATTTTTTTTTTGTTTTAAATGTCAAGAGCAAGGTATTTAAGAAAGAGATGAGTTTTAAACGCCTCTGAAGACGCCAGTGATCTGCTCTTCTGACATTGATGGGAAGTCTTCCACCATCTTGGGCCGAATAGAGAAAAGGCTGAGGCAGACCTACTTGTGATAGGGCAGTATTGTGGATCTGAAGAGCGTGACTGCAGTAGACTAAGTAGTAATGTCAAACCTCCGGATGTTATGCAGGATAACTCTGCAGATCGTGTATGTGCAACATTAAGGAAAAGGATAATGATGAAAAGGAGAGGACAGATACAGTTTGGATGATGGCGGCATGTAGCTTTTCAGTGACTGCAGCTTTGAAATCAGACGATGGGGTCTTGAAGTTGTTCGTGTGAGAATGAGAGACGTGCGTATAATTTTGAAGAAAAGAGAGAAGTGGTACCAGTCTGTAGTGGTGATGTCTGAGGGGTCATCCAGGCTTTTTCAGGATAGGAGTTACTTGCCTCTTAAAAGATGTGTACTGACCAAGACTATTGGTTTTATTTGTACAAATGCTTCTGTTCCTGGCCCAGATAACGCCTTCTGCTGTTGTCTGTGTCAGAAGTGATGACAAGAGGAATTCAACACATGTAGCCAAATTCCTGAGACTCGTGTGGGTGCTCTGGATGCCTGACCCCATACTCATCCATCCTTGTGAAGTCACCCAAATAGGATGATATCAGACAAACAGCAGAGTGATCTAATAGAGTTACAGTGGCGCCCAGCGTATCCGAATAGGGTTATAGCGCAGAGCAGAGTGTATCTGAAAACATTACAGCAGAGCGGAGTTAATCTGAATAGAGTTTAGCGAGCAGAATGAATTAAAAACATATCAGCAAAGGTTCTAATAGATTTATAGCAGAGCAAGTGTATCGAAACAGATTTAGCAGAGCCAAAGGTATCGAAGAGATACGCAGAGCAGAGTGTATCTGAATAGATTATAGCGAGCAGGTGTATCTGAAAACAGTTAGCAAGTGTATCTAAATAAGATATAGCAGAGCAGAGTGATCTGAATGTGTTGAACATTCTATCAGAACAAAGTAATAATAAGAGTTAAAGCAGAGTGTATCTGAACAGTATAAGCATTTATCTGAAAAAGTTATAGCAAGCAGAGTGTATCTGAAACGATATACGGAGCTAGAAAAACAGATATAGCAAGCAGAGTGTATCTGAAACAGATATATCACAGCAGAGTGATCTGAATAGAGTTTATTCACACGCAGAGTGATCTGGAACAGATATGCAGAGCATAGTGTATCTGAATAGAGTTAGCAGAGCAGAAGTATCTGAAAACAGAATTGCAGCAGGTGTCTCTGAATAAGTAATAGCAGAGCAAAGTGTATCTGAAAACATTATAGCAGAGCAGAGTTATCAAATAGAGTTATGGGGGCAGGTGGTCAAATGGTAAGGGCTGGTTGTATCTGAGACCAGAAACACCTGGGTTCAAGCCCCACCTCCGTCAAGTCACCACTGTTGGGTCCTTGACAAGACCCTTAAAACCCTTTCTGCTCCAGGGGCGCTGTATCATAGCTGACCCTGCGCTCTGACCCCCAACTTACTAATCTGGGATATGCGAAAAATGCATTTCATTGGCTCTGTACATGTACCTTGCACAAGACAATGATTGAATAACTTTAGCAAGCAGATTTTATCTGAAACAGATATAGCAGAGCAGAGTGTATCTAAAACAGTTTACAGAGCAGAGTGTATAGAAATGGAGGTATAGCAGAGCAAGTGTGCTAAATAGTGTAATAGCAATGCAGAGTCGAAAAAGTTATAACATAGCAATACTGTATCTAAAGCGAGTAATAGCAACGCATAGTGTACTAACAGTTATAACAGCAAGTGTATCCAAATAGTTATAGATGATCAACGTATCTAAACAGTTATGCATACAGAGTGTATCTAAAATAGATATATCAGACATAGTGTATCTGAAACAGTTATAGCATAGAACGTATCTGAATGAGTTATAGCTGATCAGAGTTTATCTGATAAGTTATACAGAGCAGATGTTACTTCAATACTTGTATATATGAGCAGAGTATAGCACACAGAGTGTATTTGAAAACAGTTATAGCAAAGCAAGTTATCTGAAAAGTTTACATAGCAGCGTGTTCTGAAGAGATATAAGCAGCAGAGTGTGTCTGAATAAGTTATAGCATAGAATACTGATCTGAAACAGTTTAGCGAGCAGAGTGATCTGACACAGCCATCGCAAGCAGAGGGTACTGAAAGATTATGCAGTGCAAAGTGATCTGATAAGTTATAGCCGACAGAGTGGATCTGATAGAGTTATAGCGAGCGAGTGTACTGAATCTATTTATAGCAGAGAGATGTAGCGAATATTTTTTATAAACTACCAGAGTTATCTGAACATTTAGCAGGCAGAGCAGAGGTGTTCTGGAAAGAGTGTTATAGCAGAGCAGAGTGTATCTGAACAGATAGCCAGCATAGTGTCTAAATGAAAACAGTTATAGCAGAGCAACTGTATCTGAATAGAGTTATACGCTGAGCAGTGGACCTGAAACAGTTATAACTGAGCAGTGTATCGAAATAGAGTTTATAGACAGCAGAGTTTATCGATAAGGTTATCGCAGAGCAAGTGTACCTCATACTTTTATTATGCTATAAATTAGGGCAGAGTGTATCTAAATAGAATTATAGCAGAGCAAGTTGTCGAAGCGATAAAGCAGCAGAGGTGTCTGAATAGTTCTAGCATAGAATTACTGTTCGAAACAGTTATAGCGAGCAGAGTGTCATTGAAAAGATACATAGCAGAGCAAGGTTATCTGAAAGGATGTATGGTCAGTGCAGAGTGTATCTGAATAGATCATACAGAGCGTGTATCTGAAACAGTTATATCAGAGCAGAGTGTATCTGAATATAGTTCTAGACAGAGCAGAGTGTATCTGAATATAAGTTAAAAGCAGCGCAGAGTTAGCTGAATATTTAAGCGAGAAGAGTGTAGCTGAATATAGTTATAGCAGACCAGCGTGTATCTAAAAACAGTTATAGCAATAGCCGAGTGATATAAACAGTTATCAGAGGCATAGTGTATCTGAAAAATTAAAAGCAAGCAGAGTGTATCTGAAGAAACAGATATAGCAGAGAGAGTGTATTGAATAGAGTTTAGCAGAGCAGATTTATCTGAAAACAGTTATAGCAGAGCGGGGTGTACTAAATATAGTGTAGCATAGCAAGTGTACTGTACAATGAAACAGCTGATTTTCTGAAGATAAAGCAGAGCAGAGTGAATCTGAAAACAGATATAGCAGAGCAGAGTGTATCTGAAAACAGTTATAGCAGAGGGCAGAGTGTATCTAAATCAGATAAAACAGAGCAGAGTGGCATGAAATAAAATTATAGCAGAGCAAAGTGTATCTGAAAACAGATTAGGCAAGCAGAGTGTATTAGAATAGAGTTTAGCGGAACAAAGTGGATCTGAAAACAGTTATAGCAGGCAAGTGTAGCTAATAGTTAAGCAGAGCAAAGTGTACATAAAACAGTTATAGCAAGGCAGAGTGGTATCTGAAAACGTTTAGCAGAGCAACTCTATCTGAATAGAGTTATAGCATAGCGATGTATCTGAATAGAGTTATAGCACAGCAGAGGTTCTGCAAACAGTTATAGCAGCGCAGAGTAATCTGCTAGAGTTAGACAGAGCAGAGTATCTGAAAACAGATACAGCAGAGCAGAGCATATCTGAAAACAGTTATGAAGAGCAGACTCTATCTGAATAGAGTTTATAGCGGAGCAGAGTGTATCTGACAACAGTTATAACAGAGCAGAGTGTATCGAAATGGAGGTATAGCAGAGCAGGGTGTAAGCTAAAAAGTGAATAGCAACGCACAGTGTGTCTGAAAACAGTTTATAACGAGCATACTGTATCTAAATAAGTAAGCAAAGCATAGTGTATCTGAAAACAGTTATACAGACAGAGTGTTCCAATAGAGTTTATAGCTGAGCAACGGTATCTAAAAACTTTATAGCAAGACAGAGTGTAGCTAAATATAGATATAGCAGAACAGAGTGTATCTGAAAACAGTTATAGCAGAGCAGACTGTATCTGATAGATTATAGCTGGGCAGAGTGTACCTGAGAACAGTTATAAACTGAGCAGGTGTATGAAATAGAGTTATAGCACAGCAGAGTTTTCTGAATAAGGTTATAGCAGAGCAGAGTGTACTTGAAATACTTTATTATGAGCAGTGTATCTAAAAGAATTATAGCAGAGCGAGTGTATCTGAAAACAGTTATAGCAAAGCAGAGTGTATCTGAAACAGTTTATAGCAGAAGTGGTCTGAAGAGAGCTAAAGCAGAGCAGAGGTGTCTGAATAGAGTTATAGCAGAGAATTACTGTATCTGAAAACAGTTATAGCAGAGCAGAGTGTATCTGTAAAAGACATTAGCAGAGCAGAGGGTATCTGAAAAATTATGATGCAGTGTATCTAGTTAGCAGAGCAGAGTGTATCTGAATAAAGTTATAGCAGAGCAGTATAGCTGAATATAGCGTTATAGCAACCAGTGTGTATCTGAAAACGTGTTTAGCAGAGCAGAGTGTATGTAAATAGAGTTATAGCAGAGCAGAGTGTATCCGAATAGAGTTATAGCAGAGCAGACTGTATCTGAAACAGTATATCAGAGCAGAGTGTATCTGAATAGAGTTATAGCAGAGCAGAGTGTATCTGAAAACAGTTATAGCAAAGCGATTGTATCTGAAAACAGTTTATAGCAGAGCAGAGTGTATCTAAATGGTTTATAGCAGAGCAAGGTATATTTGAAAACAGTTATATCAGGCAGAGTGTAGCTGAAACAGTTTTAACAGAGCAGTGTATCTAACTAGAGAGGTTATAGCAGAGCAGAGATGACAGAGAGATAGTGTATCTGAATAGAGTTATAGCAGAGAAAAGTGTATCTGAAAACAGTTATAGCAGAGCAGAGTGTATCTGAAACAGTCATAGCAGAGCAGAGTGTATCTGAAAAGAGTTATAGCAGAGCAGGTGTATCTGAATAGAGTTATAGCAGAGCAGAGTGTTATCAGAGCAGAGTATAGTATAGTTATAGCAGAGCAGAGTGTATCTGAAAACAGTTATAGCAGAGCAGCGTGTATGTAAATAAAGTTATAGCAGAGCAGAGTGTATCTGAATGAGTCATATCAGAGCAGATGTATCTGAAAACAGTTAGATCAGAGCAGAGTGTATCTGAATAGAGTTTATAGCAGAGCAGAGGGTTTCTGAATATAGTTTAAAGCAGAGCAGAGTGTAGCTGCAATATAGTTATAGCAGACCAGAGTGTATCTGAAAACAGTTATAGCAGAGCAGAGTGTATCTGAAAACAGTTATAGCAGAGCAGAGTGTATCTGAAAACAGTTATAGCAGAGCAGAGTGTATCTGAAAACAGTTATAGCAGAGCAGAGTGTATTTGAATAGAGTTATAGCAGAGCAGAGTGTAGCTGAATATAGTTATAGCAGAGCAAGTGTAGCTGAATATAGTTATAGCAGACCAGCGTGTATCTAAAAACAGTTATAGCAGAGCAGAGTTTATCTGAAAACAGTTATAGCAGAGCGGGGTGTATCTAAATATAGTTGTAGCAGAGCAAGTGTATCTGTTATCAATTATAACAGCTGAGTGTATCTGAAAAGAGTTATAGCAGAGAGCAGAGTGTATCTGAAAACAGTTATAGCAGAGCAGAGTGTATCTGAAAACAGTTATAGCAGAGCAGAGTGTATCTAAAATCAGTTATAACAGAGCAGAGTGTATCTAAATAGAGTTATAGCAGAGCAGAGTGTATCTGAAAACAGATTAGGCAGAGCAGAGTGTATTAGAATAGAGTTATAGCGGAACAAAGTGTATCTGAAAACAGTTATTAGCAGGGCAAAGTGTAGCTAATAGTTTATAGCAGAGCAAAGTGTATCAGAAAACAGTTATAGCAGAGCAGAGTGTATCTGAAAACAGTTATAGCAGAGCAGAGTGTATCTGAATAGAGTTATAGCAGAGCAGAGTGTATCTGAATAGAGTTATAGCAGAGCAGAGTATCTGAAAACAGTTACAGCAGAGCAGAGTGTATCTGAAAACAGTTATAGCAGAGCAGACTCTATCTGAATAGAGTCATAGCGGAGCAGAGTGTATCTGACAACAGTTATAACAGAGCAGAGTGTATCGAAAATGGAGGTATAGCAGAGCAGGGTGTAGCTAAAAAGTGTAATAGCAACCGCACAGTGGTGTCTGAAAACAGTTTATAACAGAGCATACTGTATCTAAATAAAGTAATAGCAAAGCATAGTGTATCTGAAAACAGTTATAACAGAGCAGAGTGTATCCAAATAGAGTTATAGCTGAGCAACGTGTATCTATCTAAAAACAGTTATAGCAAGACAGAGTGTATCTAAATATAGATATAGCAGAACAGAGTGTATCTGAAAACAGTTTATAGCAGAGCAGACTGTATCTGAATAGAGTTATAGCTGAGCAGAGTGTACCTGAGAAACAGTTATAACTGAGCAGAGTGTATCTGAAATAGAGTTATAGCACAGCAGAGTTTATCTGAATAAGGATATAGCAGAGCAGAGTGTACCTGAAAATACTTTTTTTTATATGAGCAGAGTGTATCTAAATCGAATTATAGCACAGCAGAGTGTATCTGAAAACAGTTATAGCAAAGCAGAGTGTATCTGAAAACAGTTATAGCAGAGCAGAATGTGTCTGAAGAGAGATAAAGCAGAGCAGAGTGTGTCTGAATAGAGTTATAGCAGAGAATACTGTATCTGAAAACAGTTATAGCAGAGCAGAGTGCAGAGTTAGAGTGTATATGAGAAGAGTATGCAGTGTATCTGAAAACAGATATATAGCAGAGCAGAGGGTATCTGAAAAGATTTATGGCAGTGCAGAGTGTATCTGAATAGAGTTATAGCAGAGCAGAGTGTATCTGAATAAAGTTATAGCAGAGCAGAGTATAGCTGAATATAGTTATAGCAGACCAGTGTGTATCTGAAAACAGTTTTAGCAGAGCAGAGTGTATGTAAATAAAGTTTATAGCAGAGCAAAGTGTATCTGAATAGAGTCATATCAGAGCAGATTGTATCTGAAAACAGTTATATCAGAGCAGAGTGTATCTGAATAGAGTTATAGCAGAGCAGAGTGTAGCTGAATATAGTTATAGCAGAGCAGAGTGTAGCTGAATATAGTTATAGCAGACCAGCGTGTATCTGAAAACAGTTATAGCAGAGCAGAGTGTATCTGAAAACAGTTATAGAAAAGCAGATTGTATCTGAAAACAGTTTATAGCAGAGCAGAGTGTATCTAAATGGTTTTATAGCAGAGCAAGGTATATTTGAAAACAGTTACATCAGGGCAGAGTGTATCTGAAAACAGTTTTAACAGAGCAGTGTATCTAAACTAGAGTTATAGCAGAGCAGAGTGTATCAGAATAGAGTTATAGCATAGCAGCAGAGTGTATCTGAATAGAGTTATAGCAGAGCAGATAGTATCTGAAAAGATTTATGGCAGAGCAGTGTGTATCTGAATAGAGTGATAGCAGAGCAGAGTGTATCTGAAAAGAGTTATAGCAGAGCAGAGTGTATCTGAATAGAGATATAGCAGAGCAGAGTGTATCTGAATAGACTTATAGCTGGGCAGAGTGGTATCAGAGAGAGAGAGAGTGTTCAGAGGATCAGCCACAAAAATATGAGCCCCTAAATAAACTTAAAGTTTTGTTAGATTTAAGTTGAGAAAAAAAGTAAAAAATTGTGAAAATCTAGTGCTAAACAGTCAAAGGACATACTGGACTACCTTAGAAAAAAACTAAAAGGACAAACAATTCATTTTTTACAAAACAAACTGAAAAGCTATTGCTGTGCTAACTTGTGGCACACAAACCTGCTAAACCAGGACAGCAACTACAATACATCAACTAAAAGAAGAGCAGGGAAAACTGAAGAACAGAAGAAAAACCACTTTAAAACCACTTTAAAAAAACAATATAAAAAGGAAAAAAAACTTTCAATAAAGGAGGTAGGAAATTAATTTTATTATTATTTTTTTCTTGCTAGAAATAGTAGGCAGCTGCTAACTAGAGCTACAGCAAGCAGTGACAGTTGATAATGGATACATTTGAAAATCCTAAAGGGCCGAGCTTTAGTGCCCTCGCTATCAGATATCTGGATTTTATTACTGTAAATGATAAAATTCTCAAAGCAGATCTAATCTTTTACACAGTGCAACCAAATGCCTGGCACTCAGCACTGCTGTCAGCTAAAAAAGAGCTGAAAATGATTGGAATACAAAGCTCTGAGACAGCTGTATATGGACACCAGCCCCAAATTTAATATTAACTTATACAACAATGGAACTGTAATGATTCAGGGATCAGAGGACAGTCTACTACAGTTTGAAAGAGAATTCTCTGAGCTAAAATTATTAGCTAAAAAAAACAAAAGAAAATCCTAGCAGTAGCTCAGCCCAGCTCTGAGCCCACAACCCCTCCTCCTGCTTCTTCTGCTTCCTCACACCACCCACTCACACACAACCCCGCTCCCCCCACACACCAGTGTCTATTCCACGCATCCATGAGTGTCTGTCCTCTGCTAGAGATGGAAATCCATGAAATTTAAAGAGAGTAAACTCCAGGACAGCAGCACTATTCTACAAGTGCAGGAGGAAATACAACAACAACAGAACAGACTCACTGTAAAATAGGACAAATGGAGAAAAACATGGATAAACTTTACAAAGACAACAAATCTCTTAGAGAAGAACAATGTAAACTTTTAGGCATGCTGGAACATAAAGATTCGCTAATTCAAAGTCTCCAACAACAGCTGACCACCTTACTTGAACTATTCCAACACTCCCAAAATCAGGCCACAACCCAGTCTAACACCCACTAAGAATATCCAAACCCACACACCAGTCTTCAGCCAACCCACAACC
Organism: Bagarius yarrelli; assembly: GCA_005784505.1. NCBI lineage: Eukaryota > Metazoa > Chordata > Actinopteri > Siluriformes > Sisoridae > Bagarius > Bagarius yarrelli. The sequence goes on from VCAZ01000088.1 coordinate 2,153,723, forward strand.
AGCTAGCCACCCAATCAAACAACCAGCTAGCCACCCTGCCAAGCAACCAGCAAGCTACTTCAGTGAGCAACCAGCTAGCCACTCCACCAAACACTCAGCTAACCATTCCTATGGCCAGCCAGCTAGCCACCCCCACCAACCACACAGCTAGCAAGCCCAACAACCACTCAGCTGGTAAGTCAGACGACCAACCAACTAGCCATCCCACCAACTACTCAGCTAGCAAGTCCAATAAACAGCCAGCTAGCCACCCCAACGAACAACCCATCATCCAACCAGCCTACCAATCACCCACAACACCCAAAGACTGCAATCCTTATAGACTCTAACGGCAAATATATAAATCACAGGAAGTTGTTCCCCACACATAGGTTTGCAAAAATCTGGTGTGCACTCAAGCTACTCTGCCAATCAAAACTACAGGACCCTCAAAACATAGTTATTCACACTGGCACAAATGACCTGCACTACAAAGAAGAGAGAGTGGCAGACTCAGTGAAGAAGATCGCTGAAAAAGCTAACACTGTATTTCCAAATGCCAACATAACAATTTCAACAATTCTACCCAGTAAAGACTTTTCCTGGAATCTCATTTAAAAAAAAAATCAATGAAACCATCACAGAAAAATGCTCCAACATCCGTAACACCATCATTGCACAGCATCCAACCATAACAGACACACACCTATTCGACCATGTACACCTACACCAAGAAGGCATCAGAGCCTTTGCAAAAAAAACTCAAGGATGCTGCTCTCCGAAGAAGCCCAAACACCACATCGAGACACTCTCAAGGCCAAAGAACACCCTTTAACCTCCACACACCCCACCAACTACCTAAACAGAAGGGACACAAAACTTACAACACACACCATATGAAAACTCAGACCAGCAGAACCATAGGCAACAAACCCCAGTCCAACAAATCTCATCCAAATAAAGCACAGCCCTCAAAGACTGAGACAAGACTGGCCCAGGGACAGCAGACTTTCTTTAGTGATGGCCTGCAGCAGACAGTCTCATATACTGAAGCCCAACCTACCCAGCATCCCACATATGATGATGTTGTCAGAGGAAAACGAAATCCAGGTTCCACAGAAATTGGAGAAGTGTGGCAACTTTTGCAATTGATTTGCAAGGTTCTAAACTAAACACTAAACACTGATTAAAAATGAAAAATAACAAAAGATTTAAAATTTGTATTGCTAATTAAAATGCTTGTTCTTGTTACTATTTATTTATTAAAATTATTTAAGTTTATTCAAATTCATTAAATCCTTTTATTCAAGTTAGTTACTTATTTTATTTCATTTTCCTTTTTTACTATTGTCATACTTAAGTATATATGCAATGTGAATAAAGCAGTAAAACAAATAAACCACATTTATTACAAAGCCGCAACCAAAGCAAATCTTACCAAATTACATACAAATAGCAAAAAATGGCCTAACATTGAAGGATGGTTTGATGATGATGAATGTAAATCTATAAGAAAAAAACTAATACAACTATCTAATGTTACACCTCTATATTTATGCTTATACTTACACCTCTATACTAATAACTATCTATTGTTACACCTCTATATTCTATCCATAAACTTCTGTACATTATTTACCCCCACCTCTGTAACTATCAACCCCATACCCTATTTATTACACTAATATTTATTGTAAATAAGCCACTTATGCACTTCTGGTTAGAGGCTAACTGCATTTCATTGGCTCTGTACATGTAGCCTGCACAATGACAATAAAGTTGAATCTAATCTAATCTAATCTAATCTAATGAAAAACACAGACGACCACAGGACACAGAACTCAGACAGAAATACTGTAAAACACTCAAAACCTACAAACAAACAATCTACAAAAAAAACAACAACATTATGATCAGGCATTAAAAGAAATCAAACAGTCCATCGAACAAAATCAGTTCTGGGAAAAATGGAACAGCATAAAAATAAGAAAAAGAACCACAAGACATCTCAGTAAAAGATCCATCAGTTTGAAAAAAAACACATTTTGTGTCACTTTTTGACAAAATATCCCCACAAAATCTTACAAAAGATCAATAAATTAACTCAAACCAAACTTGACACATTGGGAGAGAATTATAAAAACAATCAGAATCCACTGGACGACCAGATTTCAGAGAAAAGAGTTGGTTGAAGGCTCAACCAATACATCATCCTGAGATGCAGAAGGGCCTAATTAAACTCTTTTACCTGGTTCTTCAAGCTGGCTGTTTTCCTGATATCTGGAACCGGGGGCTTATATCCCCTATTTATAAAAGTGGAGATAAATTGGAGCCCAACAACTATCTGTGTGATCTGTGTGAGCAGTAATCTGGGGAAGGTATTCTGCTGTATTATCAACGCCCGGATACAGGCCTTCCTTACCCAACACAATGTCCTGAGTAAGAGTCAGAGTCAGGCTTCCTTCCAAATCACTGTACCGCTGATCACATTTACACCCTACACACCCTAATCAACAACTATGTCCACCAAAGAAGTCAATCCAAAATATTTGCATGTTTTATAGACTTTAAAGAAGCATTCGACTCGATTTTGACACAAAACAGATTTATTTTATCAAGTTTGAAAAAATGGTGTAGGGGTAAAGTGTATGACATCATCAAATGTATCTATCTAAACAATAAGTTTAGTATTAAATTGGGTAACAAAAGGACAGAATACTTCACTCAGGGGCGAGGAGACAGGGCTGCAGTTTGAGTCCAACTCTGTTTAATATTTATATTAATGAGTAAACAGTGTTACTGGAGCAATCTGCAGCCCCAGGACTCCAACTAAACAATAAGGCAGTCAAATTTCTGCTCTACGCAGATGATCTGGTGCTGCTGTCTCCTACAGAAGAGGGGTTACAGCAGCAGCTGGACCTGCACGGGCAGTTACTGTCAGAACTGGGCCCTGACACTCAATCAGGCCAAAACTAAAATATTTGTCTTCCAAAAGAAGGCCAGATCTCAGGAAAACAGACATGTGTACACTCTAGGAAACACTGCTCTAGAGCACACTTTACATTACGACTATCTAGAACTTAGCACCTCTGGAAGCTTTGATCTGGGAGTGAATGCACAAAAAAAAGCACAGAGAGCTCTGTATGCAATTAAGAAACAATTCTATAAAATAGACGTCCCGATTCAAATCTGGTGTAAAATCTGGTGTATATGGATGTGGGGTTTGGGGTCCACTCAGTAAACTTGACTACACTAGATGGGACAAACATCCCACAGAGTCCCTGCATGCAGAATTCTGTAGAAATATTCTAAAAGTTTAAAGAAAAACACCCAATAACGCATGCAGGGCAGAATGAGGTCGAATCCCATTGATTATTTCTGTTCAATAAAGAGCAGTCAAATTATGGAAACATCTTAAATTAAGCAATATAAACACAGTACAATATGAAACACTGAGAACCCCTTAAACCAGTCCCCTCTGTCAGCTGGTCCTCACACTCACTAACACACTAACTACTAACACACTCCAGTCTGAGACCAGCACTGCTCAACAAAGTCTAATCATAATTCCCCAAATTACTGAAGAGATGAAAAGAGTGTATCTGGAACACTGGGAGAATCAGACCCAAACCCAGTCCAGACTTCACTGCTATCGGACCCTAAACAGAGAGTATGAATTGGCTGAGTATCTCTACACCATCAGAGATCTGAAGCAGAGACGCAACCTGACCCGTTACAGGCTGAGTGAACACAGTCTCCCTATAGAGAGAAACAGTCACAGGAGAACATGGCCGCCTCTGGAACAGAGAGTGTGTTCACTGTACGAGCGGTGAGGTTGAGACAGAGCTACACTTTTTCCTTCAATATTCAAAGTATCAACAATTGAGAAACACATTTACCTAAATCACCAACAAAATACCAAATTACAGCAATTTAACAGAGCAAGAAAAACTGGCCATTGTTTTAGGTGAAGGAGGAACCGCAGCACTTGCTGCTAAATACATCAACCAATCAGACCACCTGAGGAACAGTAAGACACCCAGTGTCCTACACAAACCCTAAATACACACACACACACACACACACACACACAAACACACACACACGGAACAAACAAACACACACAAACACACAATGAAGACACACACACACACGGAACACACACACATACTCACTGAACACACACTGAACACCATCACCACAAACAATCATTACACACACACACACGCATCATACACTTACACCTCACACTACACACTCTATACACTGACATTTGCATATATCTTTATTATTATTATTATTATTATTATTATTATTATTATTATATGTATTTGATATATTGTGTTATATTTCCTGTTCCAGTTCCTTTATTTTGTTTATAATTCTAATGTATCTGTAACATTAGCATTCATGCCAATAAAGCAATTCTGAATCTGAATCTGTGTATCTGAATAGAGTTATAGCAGAGCAGAGTGTATCTGAATAGAGATATAGCAAAGCAGATTGAATCTAAAAACAGTTATAGCAGAGCAGAGTGTATCTGAATAGAGTTATAGCAGAGCAGAGTGTATCTGAAAACAGTTATAGCAGAGCAGAGTGTATCTGACAATAGTTATAGCAGAGTGTTTCTGAAAACAGTTATAGCAGAGAGTACTTTATGTAAAAAAGTTATGGCAGAGCAGAGTGTATCTAAATAGAAGTTATAGCAGAGGAGAGTGTATCTGAATAGAGTAATAGCAAAGCAGAGTGTATCTGAAAACAGTTATAGCAGAGCAGTGTATCTAAATAGAGTTATAGCAGAGCAGAGTGTATCTGAAAAGAGTTAAAGCAAAGAAGAGGGTATCTGAAAAAATGTATGGCAGAGCAGAGTGTATCTGAATAAAGTTATAGCAGAGCAGAGTGTATCTGAAAACAGTTATAGCAGAGCAGAGTGTATCTGAATAGAGTTATAGCAGAGCAGAGTGTATCTGAATAAATTTATAGCAGAGTAGAGTGTAGCTGAATAGAGTTATAGCCGAGCAGAGTGTATCTGAAAACAGTTATAACAGAGCAGACTGTATCTAAATTGAGTTATAGCAGAGCAGAGTGTAGCTAAATAGAGTAATAGCAACGAAGAGTGTGTCTGAAAACAGTTATAACAGAGCATACTGTATTTAAATAGAGTAATAGCCAAGCATAGTGTATCTGAAAACAGTTTGAGCAGAGCAGAGTGTATCTGAATAGAGTTATAGCAGAGCAAAGTGTATCTGAAAAACAGTTATAGCAGGACAGAGTGTATCTTAATAGATTTATAGCAGAGCAGACTGTATTCTGAATAGAGTTATAGCTGAGCAGAGTGTACCTGAAAACAGTTATATCTGAGCAGAGTGTATCTAAATAGAGTTATAGCAGAGCAGAGTTTATCTGAAAAAGGTTATAGCAGAGCAGACTGTATCTGAATATAGAGTTATAGCTGAGCAGAGTGTACCTGAGAACAGTTATATCTGAGCAGAGTGTAACTAAAATAGAGTTATAGCAGAGCAGAGTTTATCGGAAAGGAAAAAAGGTTATAGCAGAGCAGAGGCTACCTGAAAATAGTTTTTATGAGCAGAGTTATAGCACAGCAGAGTGTATCTGAAAACAGTTATAGCAGAGCAAATTGTATCTGAAACACAGATATAGCAAAGCAGAGTGTATCTGAATAGGGTTATAACAGAGCAGAGTATATCTGAATAGAGTTATAGCAGAGCAGAGTGTATCTGAAAACAGTTTATAGCAGAGCAAAGTGTATCTGAAAACAGATTTAGCAAAGCAGAGTGTACCTGAAAACTTTTATCGCAGAGCAGAGTGTATTATAAATTGAGTTATAACAGAGCAAGGTGTATCTTAAAAAGAGTTTTATACAGAGCAGAGTATATCTGAATAGAGTTATAGAAGAGAAGGGTTGCATCTGAATAGAGTTAAAGCAGATAAGAGTTATCTGAATAGAGTTATAGTAAAAGCAGAGTGTATCTGATTAGAGTTATAGCAGAGCAGAGTGTATCTGAAAACAGTAATAGCAGAGCAAAGTGTATCTGAAAACAGATTTAGCCAAAGCAGAGTGTATCTGAATAGGGTTATATCAGAGCAGAGTGTATCTGAAAACAGTTATAACAGAGTAGAGTATATCTGAATAGAGTATAGCAGAGCAGAGAGTATCTGAATAAAATTATAGCAGAGTAGAGTGTAGCTGAATAGAGTTATAGCGAGGCAGAGTTTATCTAAAAACAGTTATAAAGAGCATACTGTATCTAAATAGAGTAATAGCAAAGCATAGTGTATTTGAAAACAGTTAGAGCAGAGCAGAGTTTTATCTAATATAGAGTTATAGCAGAGCAAAGCTCTGAGTTTATAGCAGAGCAGAGTGTAGCTAAATAGAGTAATAATCGCAACGCAGAGTGTGTCTGAAAACACTTATAACGGAGCATACTGTATCTAAGTAGAGTAATAGCAAAGCATAGTGTATCTAAATAGAGTTATAGCAGAGCAGAGTGTATCTAAATAGAGTTATAGCAGAGCAAAGTGTAATCTGAAAACAGTTTATAGGCAGGACAGAGTGTATCTAAATAGAGTTATAGCAGAGCAGAGTGTATCTAAATAGAGTTATAGCAGAGCAAAGTATATCTGAAACAGTTATAGCAGAGCAGACTGTATCTGAATAGAGTTATATAGCGCAGAGTGTACCTGAGAACAGTTATATCCGAGCAGAGTGTATCTAAAATAGAGTTTATAGCAGAGCAGAGTGTACTGAAAATAGTTTTATCTGAGCAGAGTGTATCTAAAAAGGAGTTATAGCACAGCAGAGTATATCTGAAAACAGTTATAGTAGAGCAGAGTGTATCTGAATAGAGTTTTGGCATAGAAGAGTGTATCTGAAAACAGTTATAGCAGATCATAGTTTATCTGAAAACAGATATAGCAGGACAGAGTGTAACTAAATTGAGTTATAGCTGAGCAGAGTGTATCTAAATAGAGTTATAGCTGAGCAGAGTGTACCTGAGAACAGTTATATCTAAGCAGAGTGTATCTAAAATAGAGTTATAGCAGAGCAGAGTTTATCTGAAAACAGTTATAGCAGAGCAAAGTGTATCTGAAAACAGTTATAGCAGAGAAGAGTGTATCTGAACAGTTATGGCAGAGCAGAGTGTATCTGAAAACAGTTATAGCAGAGCAGAGTGTATGTAAATAAAGTTATAGCATAGCAAAATGTATCTGAAAGGAGTAATAGCAGAGCAGAGTATATCTGAAAACAGATATAGCAGAGCAGAGTGTGTCTGAATAGAGTTATAGCAGAAAACACTGCAACTGTTTTTAGATACCACTGTAACTGTATCTAAATAGAGTTATAGCAAAGCAGATTGAATCTGAAAACAGTTATATCAGAGCAAAGTGTATCTGAAAACAGATTTAGCAGAGCAGAGGGTATCTGATAACAGATATAGCAGAGCAGAGTGTTTTTTAAAACATTTATAGCAGAGCGGAGTTCATGTAAAAAAAAAAGTTTTGGCAGAGCAGAGTGTATATGAAAACAGTTATAGCAGAGTGGCAGTTCATGTAAAAAAAAATGTTATGGCAAGAGCAGAGTGTATCTAAATAGAGTTATAGCAGAGCAGAGTGTATCTGAAAACAGTTTATCGCAAGCAGTGTATCTAAATAGAGTTATAGCAGAGCAGAGTGTATCTGAATATTGTTATAGCATAGCAGAGTGTATCTGAAAACAGGTATAGCAGAGCAGAGGTTATCTGAAAACAGTTGTAACAGAGCAGAGTGTATCTTAAAACAGTTATAGCAGAGCAGAGTGAATCTGAATAGAGTTATAGCTGAGCAGAGTGTATCTGATTAGAGTTATAGCGGAGCAGAGTGTATCTGAAAACAGTTATATCAAAAGACGATTGTATCTGAATAGAGTTATAGCAGAGTGTATCTATAAAAAGTTAAAGCATAGCAGATTGTATCTGAAAACAGTTATAGCAGAGCAGAGTTTATCTGAATAGAGTTGTAGCATAGTAGAGGGTATCTGAAAACAGTAATAGCAGAGCAGAGTATATTTGAATAGAGTTACAGCAGACTATAGTGTTTCTGAAAACAGATATAACAGAGCAGACTGTATTTGAGAACAGTTACAGCAGAGCAGAGTGTATTTGAAAACAATTATATCAGAGCAGAGTTTATCTGAATAAAGTTATAGCAAAGAAGAGTGTATCAGAAAACATTTATAGCAGAGCAG